>OY744612.1:8721068-8756068 GCA_963556255.1 Allolobophora icterica
TTATAAAAATAATGACAGTAGCTTCTTTTATATTATATACTAGCTGGTTTACCCGGCGTTGCCCGGGGTTATAAGTTTCAGTCCCTGTAGCGAATAAGCAACAAATTTAGGTATAAGTTTAAATCCGTGTAGCGAATAAGGAAGAAATTTAGGCGACCTGTGGGGGAGACTGCTTCGCAGTCTTGTGTACGCCTTCTGGCCTTCTGTGTACGCCTTCTGGCGTACAGCGGAGACTGCTTCGCAGTCTTGTAGTGTTGTAGACGTCTTCTTGCGTACAGCGGAGACTGCTTCGCAGTCTTGTATACGCCTTGTCGCGTCTTGCGACCTCTGCCGTGGACTGACTGCTTCGCAGTCGCCCTGTGGCGACGACTGCTTCGCAGTCTCCCGTGGACTGACTGCTTCGCAGTCGAAGAGGGTAAACCCGGCGTTGGCGGGTTAAAGAAAACGCCAGAAATCTAGCCCTCACTGCCCTTAGTAAAGCAGAGTCTTTGAACATACAATTTTGCTGTAAAACGATGAATATAGTTCGAATCGATCGTAATGAAATTTTGTGCGAAAGTAAACAACGTCGTTATGCGCATTATTGATGACGTTGGGGAATACCCGCGCCATAAACAGAACCGCTTGGCAGTGGAAGAGGTGAGCTGGGGCGTGAGGAACGGTGTCGTTATGCGCATTATTAATGACGTTGGGGAATACCGGCGCCATAAATAGAACCGCTTTGCAGTGGAAGAGGCGAGCTGGGGCGTGAGGAACGGTGTCGTTATGCGCATTATTAATGACGTTGGGGAATACCGGCGCCATAAATAGAACCGCTTTGCAGTGGAAGAGGCGAGCTGGGGCGCGATGGACGGTCGGTTGGGTAGAGTTTTGGGGGATTTTCACCATGTTAGCGGTGAAAAGGGGGTACGCGAACACCTCCACTGGGTGTCCGATGCCGAGGCCGACACAGTAGTGAAGGTTTCAAGTAAAAAGGTGCAAAATTGTAGAAGTTAATCCCGGTCAAACAGACAGACAGACAGACACACAGACACACAGAATTCTCGCTTTATTTATATCTATATTTATATCTATATAAATAAAGCGATAACCCTAACCCTGACCTCGACGCCTCTCCAGACCACCGAGACGGAAATACGGTCTACGCTTCGCTCCTTCCCCATGGGTTCATCAGGGGTCCGGACGGCCTAAGACCACAACACGTGACGGAACTAATGGGCGACCCAGATGCGGGGCCCGGTTTGCTTGGGGCGCTGACGGCGCTCGTTAATCTTTTACTCGCCGGCACCTGCCCGCAGGAGATGCGCTCCGTCCTGTTCGGTGGCACGCTCTTCGCTCTGCGTAAAAATTCTGGCGGCCTGAGACCGATAGCCATAGGATACGTCTGGCGCAGATTGGCCTCTAAATGCGCCAACGCACACGCCATTCCGAGGATTACACCGTACCTGTGCCCCAGACAGTTGGGAGTGGGCGTCCCCCGGGGGTTGCGAGGCGGCGATCCACGCCACCAGACGTTTTTTGGCCAACATGAGCTCGGAATCTATAATAGTAAAGTTGGACCTATCAAATGCATTCAACAGCCTACACCGGGACAGCATGTTGGCATCGGTCACCGAGATAATTCCGGAACTGGCCGCGTACTGCAACCTAGCCTACGCCGAACCCTCGTTCCTCCAATTCGGCCGATTCACCATTCTCTCGCAAGAAGGCGCACAGCAGGGGATCCCCTCGGGCCCCTGCTTTTCTGCTTACCACTCCAGCCGATTCTGGGCAGGCTAGAATCTCCCCTGGCCTTCTGATATCTGGACGACCTCACCCTGGGCGGCAGTCCTGACGGGGTGGAAGCGGACGTGGATCTAATCGAGAGAGGTTGCTCAGTCCTGGGCCTCTCGCTCAACCGCGCCAAGTGCGAACATATCACCGCGGGCTCCTGGATCAGCGCCGAGAACGCCCTGATGCAGTTTGTCCGCGTGAGCCCGTCAACAGCCACACTCCTAGGGTCCCCGCTTTCATCAATGGAGGCCCTCTCCTCTACCCTCGACACCTGCGTGGCCAACCTCAGGAGGACGCTCGACAAACTCCAACATATCGACAGACAGGGTGCTCTGCTGATACTCAGATGCTCCCTCGGCTCGCCGAGGCTCATGCACATATTGAGAAGCACCCCCTGCCGCGATCAAACCGCTCCTGGGAGTTTATGATGAGCTGCTACGGGCAGGAGTCGGCCGGATGCTTAACGTCTCGATGAACGACGATCAATGGTCTCAAGCCTCTCTTCCGATTAGGATGGGAGGATTGGGAGTAAGGAGGGTGTCCTCGCTGGCACTTCCCGCCTTTTTGGCTTGGGCCGCGGGCACCCTCCAAACCCAGTCCCTCATCTTGGGTACTATTTCGGTGACCCCTGACGCGGCACATGACTCGGCGAAGACTACCTGGTTTCAGCTTTCCGAGGTCCCGATCCCGACGGTCACCCGGGCGCGGACAGGCACACTGGGACGGTCCGCTACTACACGCAGCCCTCTCTCTCGGCGCTCGAGGATAAACAGCTTGACCCCTACGACCAGGCGAGACTGAAGGCCTCGCAGTCACCGCACGCCTCGGACTGGCTACACGTCCTCCCGATCGCTGCTCACGGCCTCAGACTGGATGACGAGACCATGAGAGTGGCGGTCGGACAACGATTGGGTCTGGCAATCTGCGAACCGCACAAATGCGCATGCGGCGCCAACGTCTCGTCCAGAGGCGCGCATGGGCTGTCGTGCTCACTGGGGTTCGGCCGACAAGCTAGGCACAGCAACATCAACGACCTCATCCACCGCAGCCTCAAAAGAGCCGGCACCCCGGCAGTCAAAGAGCCGTCCGGCGTATCCAGGTCGGATGGTAAGAGACCGGATGGCCAGACCCTAATACCGTGGAGCGGTGGGCTGTCCTTATTGTGGGACGCGACGGTGGTGGACACGGTGGCCGCCTCTTACTTCCTATTCAAGACCCTATCGGTGATGGTGCGCGTTTCAACGCAGTGGCTTTCCAAGGCGCCATGTCAAAGCTGCCCGGAGCCAAAGAACAACAAAGCCGTCGATATCCATCGCCTTCTTAACGGAGGCAGCGGCGTGGAACTCGATTTTCTGAGGGAACAGAACCTTGACATTAATTCTCGGATAATAATAATAATAATAATAATAATAATAATAATAATAATAATAATAATAATAATAATAATAATAATAATAATAATAATAATAATAACTGGAATTAACACTGGTCGATAGTCACGATCGGGCGAGATGGAGAGCGGTTGCAGCGGTGCATGCCGGAGACTGGCTCCACACGCTGCCTATCACCGCGTGTGGTTTGCGACTGAGCGACGAGGCAGTGAGGGTCGCAGTCGGGTTGAGGCTCGGAGCAGTAATCTGCGAGCCGCACAACTGCCCATGCGGCGCGACGGTCACAGCAAGGGGATCACACGGCCTTGCGTGCCCTCTGGGATTTGGACGGATGGCCCGACACGCTGCCATCAACGATCTGATCTGCCGGGCTTTGTGCAGAGCGGGGTTTCCGGCGGTGAAGGAGCCCGCAGGCCTGACTCGCACGGATGGTAAAAGACCACTCTCATCCCGTGGAAGGCCGGAAGAGGTCTAATATGGGACGCCACGGTGGTGGACACACTGGCCCCGTCCTACCTTCCTTCAACGACGGCACGTGCGGGTGCGGCGGCTGAGCTAGCAGATGGGAGGAAGACGCAGAAATACCAGGCCCTCCTAGGCACTCACAATTTCGTACCGCTAGCGCTGGAAACGTTGGGCCCCATTAACACAAAGGGCCTAGATTTTATCTCAGAATTGGGGCGACATCTCTCTTGCGCCTCGGGGGAGCCACGCGAGGCCAGCTTTTTACATCAGCGAATCTCAATAATCATCCAACGGTTCAACGCAGTGGCCTTTAGCGGTTCCATGGTGGCAGCCCAATCTGACTTGGACGAGGAGTAACCGTTTCAGAAAAATTGCACACTTAATCTCTAAGTCCCTGAGGGAATGAAGTACCTCAGGGCAAAAAAAAAAAAAAAAATAATAATAATAATAATAATAATAATAATAATAATAATAATAATAATAATAATAATAATAATAATAATAATAATAATAATAATAATAATAATAATAATAATAGCAGAGATTTAAGTGCCATAATTATTTCGTAAACAGTCGATGAGAAATCGATGCAACCATTCAGAAGCACTGGAATAAATTAAAAATTTCCTTATTGTGCGATCGGAATAACATGAAGTTAGTCTTGCATATAATTTCAGTGAAAAACTGCTCGAAGTCACTCGCCGCCATTGATACAAGTTCTCTATTGACAAACAAACATCCGGCAATTTGAGACGAGAAAACGTTCGTATCATCAGCAAACAAAATAAAAAAGTGATTACTTTTTTAAACTCACTCGATCTGCCTTGGATGAGGTAATGGCTGCGTACGTGTATGCTTTGTAAAGTAGTACATAAACAGATTCTTACGTTCCGGAACAAACATTCGAAAAGTCGATCAAGCTCGACATGCACGTGCACGCTGTAAAAAATTATGACGACGACATCCGTTATAGTTCAGTGGAAGTGATAGTAACTTAAATGGGTAAAGGTGCGGGTAATAGAGAACCTTTACACGTGGGGTTGGAGAACCTTTGGTCCCAGGTTCTGGGTCTCCATAATTAGGCCCTTCGTAGGGCCTACTACGGAGCCGGCGTTGAATCAGTATACACCGCAAGTTGTTTAGAAGCGCTTTGTTACTAGCACACCGATATCCTATGCGGAATGTAGACGGGCGAGGGATTAAAACCAAGAGACTGGTTGAACTGTCAACAACGTATCCCTTGTAGGCTTAAGGTTTGCAAGTGGTCAGCAGTGATGGATGGCCCGCCACTTTCTGTGCGTCAGTGGCGTCAACACATAAAACTTTATTGGCAGCAGATAAAACATTTACAAGCGACATAGACAAACAAAGATGCGAAGACAAAATTGCTGAACATATTCTAAGGATGTGTAATTCTCATCAAGCGTAAGAAAATTGGCCAATTTAAAAGCAAAATGAGCCCTTGTTGACAACTCGAAATAAAAATTTCTGAGAATGTGTCCACGTGTGAGACGTCGCGCGCCTCGAAGGTAACCAGGGCCTTGCAGGCATTGATTACCGACCCTCCGAGGTGAGGGGACTGTTGGGCGCCCTCGGACAGAGACAAGAACAGTGGCAGCGGACCTGCGCACACTCAACCTTGGACTGCACACGGCCTGGAGACAGACCCAGAACAGAGACGGCTGGCGTCATCATGCCGTGGAAATGGCAACGCTCCAGAGGAACATGCCACAGATGCAGCTGATGCTGCCTGGAAGATCGCGTACACACTCTACAACTTCTTTGCATGAATTCGAAATCAACGTACAGACTGCGTCAGTTTGTGGAAGGGCAGGTAGTAATTAACTTGCTTGGCGACAACATCGCGTCATCCGCATCATTATCGTCATCTAGAGAGAGTCCGCAGAATCCATCGACGGCAACAGATCTGGATGAACCAGGAAATGACCGTAAACAGTCATTAGACCACTGATCAGGCAGAGTTAGGAAAGCACCTATAATAGATTTAACTTACAAATGCAGCGCTTAGGTCGAAACACCCGGTAACTAACTATTCACGACACGTTGAGAACTCTCAAATTTGTATCCGTTGCTGTATAGTTACTTCTATTACCGAACACACACATACACACACACACACACACACACACACACACACACACACACACACACACACACACACACACATACATACACACACACAAAGACACGCACGCACACACACCTACCCGCACGCGCACACACGCAAAGACACGCACACACACAAAGACACGCACGCACACACACCTACCCGCACGCACACACACACAAAGACACGCACGCACACACACACACGCTCGCACGCACACACACGCACGCACGCACACACACACAAAGACACACACACAAGGACACGCACACACACACACACACACACACGTACATTAGCGCGTGTACGGGCCTATGTATACGCAGCTCAGTTATGGAGATACAGATACAGTGGCACCCAAAGACGTAACGTTGCCCCCACAAAGTGGTGGTAAGTTGGTAACAATGTGCTCATTTCTCCCTTCCTTTTCCCTCTTCCCTTCCCTACCCCAACAAACCGTTATCTCTCTTCACAATTGTCTCATTTTACACTATGTGTAAGTCCGACACTCCCTTTTGAGAATCTTCTAGTCTCTGCCTAAATCCGTCGACCACATGCACTGGTCTTTCTGCATGTGTTCATTGGTTCACTCCTACACGACACACACACACACACACACACACACACACACACACACACACACACACACACACACACACACACACACACACACACACACACACACACACACACACACACACACACACACACACACACACACACACACACACACACACACACACACCTCTACACACACACACACACACACACACACACACACACACACACACACACACCTACACACACACACACACACACACACACCTAGCGCAGCTTAAGAGAAATGACTATTACATGAAACATGTAACTTATTATTAATGAAGCAAGTGAAGCAAAAGTTTGTGTAAAATGGACTCACAGTCCTTTTTAAATATCTGCAGAATGTGTTCACTGGTTCATATTTCTACACGAATGCGAATAGACTAACTATAGGCCTAATGTGCAAATATTCGAAGTGGAGGTCTAAGGGACTTCGTATCTTTCAAGGGCCATCGTCTGTGAATAACAGGGCTTCAGAATCTACTATCGCTTATCTGTCTCTATCTGCATTTCGATGTTACACCAGGTTTGGCGAATGTTTCTTCTCTGGACTCACTGCATGCAACACTCTTGCCGACCATGTGAAGAATTACCTCAAGACGTGAATTCCCAAAATATCGTAACTGTCTCTGATTTCTTAAACTCTTGTTTAGGCCACTAGCGCTCTTCTCGCGGTCTCGGCAGAGCTGCGCTGCTATATCAATCGTATTTTTCAAATTATATTTAGCAAAAAGTGCCCTACCTTGGATCCCTCCCTCCCTCCCTCCCTCCCTCCCTCCCTCCCTCCCTCCCTCCCTCCCTCCCTCCCTCCCTCCCTCGCTCCCTCGCTCCCTCCCTCCCTCCCTCCCTCCCTCCCTCCCTCCCTTGCCCGCATTTGGGTGACCCCTCCATCTCCCTCTTTGCAGACATGGCGCGAAAGGAAGACTGCTGGAGTAGTTCTACACTGACACAATTATCGTAAAACAACGATTTATTAAAAGGAAATTAAATTCGTACAGCGCAAGCAAATGCATCCGGATTCCGCTGGTTTCCTGCTAATTGGTTCGCTGCAGGGGCGTCTACCCCCCCCCTAAGTCATTGGAGCAACTCCCTTTTCCCCCTCTTCTTCCCCCTCCCCGTTGCTTCCCCCTAAAATGGTGGCACACACACTGACAGATCTCCCCCGCCCCCCATTTCTTGGATGGAGCATTTGCTCCAAGGTTTCTATGGTGTAGACGCCTCTGGTTCGCTGAGTAGAGTCTTGATTTACACGATTGTCCATAATTCACATTTCCTCTACATAGGCGCACAAGCAATTTAGATTTCGTAAATTTTGTGACATTTATCAGTCTCTATTCCTAATTGTCTGTACAGAGTAGCATACATCACGGTAAAGGAGAATTTTAGGGCAAGATGTTCTACAGTTGCCTACATTTATTCGGTCCAACCAAATATTGTACATGTAAATCCTAATTGATTTCCACATATAGAACTACAGAACTTCTGATGCCTCTACCCAATCGTAAGGTCAAGAACCATGAAATTATTTTGTTTTGGTGTGTGTTATTCACAGCATAGCAATATAGACAATATGTTTACGTATACTCAACTGGCTACAAAAGTAACTGTTCAAGTATCTATGACGTGCGGTTCTGATAGTAGCTTTAAAAGTTTTATAAGTGCAAAATAATTTTACATTCTGTTCTACATTCTCCCGGATTACTATTTTGATTATAATTTTTTAGCTGCTAAGGGTTGTAAATAGTCTTTTTTTCATAATTACTGAATTTCGGCATAAGTTTACATTTTGATAAGCCTTGATTTTTCCGTAAAAGCATAACCAGACTACATAGACCAACAGACAAACGTATGTTGACTACAGAATGTAACGACGTTAATTGATCTGTTGAAGAAGTTGCTGCGAATATAGTAACTTCTGGGAAGATATTGCATCTTCAGGTATGATGTTCGTTAGTGTACGCTGCTCTTCACACATCTCTTCTTGATGCAGTTGACTGTTACGGTGAAAGTAGCAAGAATCGAGAAACAAATGGCCAAGGCGATTCCGACTTGTTTTCCGACGTCAAAGCCCTCTTGTGCATTGATACCTAAAACAGAACAGCAGACCAATTATGCCAAAATTCCAAACACTCGTGGATTGAAACAAACACGTCTATCATTTAACCACATTTACATCATGGCCGCCGACGCGTAGTTTAAGTAGCCAAGTAGTCTACATGTACGTTTACCGAATCCCTGCCATGATTTCAGGATTTTAATAGCGCATCTACCAAACTCGGCTACAAAACTGGATTCACCGACTGCAAAATGTCGACGAGAAGATTGTTGACTTTAAAAGTATCGTTCCAAGTATAGGCTATCACTGTAACTGTCATATATGACACTGCCACTTTGGTCATTTAGCCAGAACGCTCACGGACGTCAACTGTCCAATACTACAGCAAACACTGTGACCTAAAGCCAGTCTTGTTGTCCTCGAGACCAAGGTCTTAGTCTCGAGTGCACTCGAGTTCGTTTTTAAAAGTCTTGGTCTTGGTCTTGGTCTTGAGGTTCAAGGTCTTGGTCTTGGTCTCGGTCTTGAGGTTCAAGGTCTTGGTCTTGGTCTTGGTCTTGAGGTTCAAAGTCTTGGTCTCGCAAGACCAAGACCAAGACCGGCTGTTAATATGAACAGTCATTTAAAAGAACTCAAGAATTCTGTTTCAAGCCTGCTTGCATCGTATACGACCAATATCTATGGATGGATACAATCATACAAGTCTTGTTGGTCAGGAAAACCCATTGGCAGCAGCAACAGTTATTCTGTATCAGACGGTATGATAAACCATGGGAAGATTTCAAATGGACTCACTATCTGTACATTAACATCCAGTGCTTGAAAAGCTACTGTGTGTGTGTCAGCGACTTCAGCACCTGTAGAACGTATTTTTTTCACATGTCGGAATTTTTATGAGGCCCACCAGGCACGTCTTGGTCAGAAAATTCTGAGAGAATTGGTTTTTATAAAATACAAAAGGCATTTGGAATAATAGCCTGCATGAAGGACTTTTGAATACAAATTCGGATTTCTCTGCAGTTTGCATTTAAAGTTAATTTGCTTGAATAAAATAAAAGACTCATGTTTTCATTAAAATAGCGAATATTCCGACTTGACAATTTTTAGAAGTCTTGACTTGATTGCGTTTTTTGGGTCTTGGTCTTGGTCTTGGTCTTGAGGTTCAAGGTCTTGGTCTTGGTCTTGGTCTCGAGGTTCAAAGTCTTGGTCTTGGTCTTGAGGTTCAAGGTCTTGGTCTTGGTCTTGAGGTTCAAGGTCTTGGTCTTGGTCCTGGTCTTGAGGTTTAAGGTCTTGACAACAAGACTGCCTAAAGCCAAATAATATTGTGGCCTTTTGAAGCAGACGCTCTGTACCCATGGCCCATTGGAACTATAAATAAACAGGCTCTTCCCTGAAAACTAAATCACTTCTTCCATTTTCTTCAAATTCGCTTCTAAAGTCAACTGCATCGAAATCACCAGCGGCAGCTATGGCAAAGTGCCCTGATCTGCTTGGTGCCTAAAGTGTTTCCCTAAGCACTATAGTTACATGCGCATGTATACTGTAGGACTATACTCTAGCGAGGTGAGCCATCTTTGAAATCTTACTCTCAACAATTTATAAAGCGCTACTTAAACTAAAAGCGCATGATATCAGCTTATTCACTAGCGCTGCGCCGAGGTAGATTGAGCTGTTACGGTTGGTTGTGTCTAGATTGAGAGAAATGAGAAGACGATTAGACAGTACTATTCGTCTAGGTCTAAGTTGGTGAAGGTATCGCTAAAGGCCACCACGTTGAAATATTGAATCGTAAGCGCAAGGCGTTGGAACAAAAAAGTCGTTTCACGAACGTCCTCTGTTACAGTTTTGAGGTTCTGTCCAAGCCTCCAAGGGCAGAAAGGAAGGCCAGGCCCTCGCTGTTTATCGGGCCCAGGGTTTCAAATGCCAAGGGAACAAAAAAAATGGGTAGCGGGCAGCTTGCAATTTTTGTCGTGTTTGCGAGGAACTTGCGGACTGTCGCCTTCTCGGCCGCCCGAGAGATATCGAGAGACATCTTCACACAGTTTCAACGTCATGCTGTTTAACTGATAATCCGGCGTCTTGACCTCGATCTTTGAGAGCTATTTTGTATAAGTCATTTAAATTGCTTGATTGGTGAATCAAGCAATTTAAATGCCAGAATAACGTATTTTAGTTATTTAAAATTAATAACATTCTTAATTTTACATATTTAGATTCAACATCCAGACGGGGGCAAGTGCTTCTCTTGCCCCAAAGTGCAGGGCCGATGATGCCTATGATGGCCCGATTAGGTATATATTAGTTAGAGCGCTCATCCCATGCACTTCCATTCAAACGGGCAGCGGTGGTGAAGGATTTCACTCGATCAATTCATTGAAAAGTGAGCAGGGAGATTCATGGGTCAGGTCATGGACTGGGGCATGCAGTTGCTATAGAAACCGTGAACATGTACATCCACGAAGGAAATTATAGTCAGTCTATTTAGAATAAATCAACTTCTGTACATCGTCACCATTATAAAAACTGTGTTAGAATCAGCGGCTGAACCCATCCCGCCTTTGACGATGCGTGGCTTTCACATTAATATTAATCATTTATCCTGCTTAATTATGCAAATCACGTCGCATCGAGAATCGTAATTTAAGCGAATGGAACAGAGCGTCAGTGATACGAGCAATATGGCAATCCAGAATGTCAAATCCTCATTAGCTCTGAACGCCACGACACATCTGTCACCAAAGGCTCAATAAAATTGTGAGTGTTTTCAGTTAGTTAACATTGCAGTCAATCATGATATTAGTTTTCGGCTACGAATGTAAATCATATTTGTACATGCCATTGTGTATGTATACATGATTAAGCGATGTCAAAGCCTTGTAGATAACCTATTGTTTTCCCTGTTTAGTAGGCCTGCTAGCGGTGAATGACCTTACTGGATGAAAATTGAGCAGATCTGAGACTACTAGTCAACAGAAACAATAATGGCTAAGTTCTGAAGCAAACATTTTCAGCTACTGATTTCTTCAATTTTCATCCAGTAAGGTCATTTGACACGAGGCAAAGGTTTCTTGGTTACTGCACTCGACTCCTATATGCTCCCATCACCGCTGCTCGGCTAAAGAAGGCCTATAAGCACTCGACTCCTAAGCATATAGGCCTTCTTTAGCCGAGCAGCGGTGATGGGAGAAACCTTTGCCTCGTGTATACCTATCATTCTGCTATAGAAGAAATGCGTCTATCAAAATATCCAATCTTGGGTACCAAATAGCACCCATGTGACCCATGCATGATCAGCTGGGGCTGCGTAACCATTGGCATCCCCTCAGCCTAACCTATGGAGGGACATACAAGCCAACAGATAAATAATGTTGCCAACAGAGTTCGGGGCCAAGGCATAAACAGTTGTGTTTAGCTCGCATGCAATATGCAATAGACATATATTCAGTGAAATTCATCAAACACCTGAATCATTATGATCGATTGTTATTTGTTCTAGGCCCTATTACCAGCACGGCAGGCATTGGTGAACATTTAAAATCATTAACAATGGCACACATGCAGTTCTACAGTTGGAAGAAACCAAAACGGAAAGTTTTCATAAGGGAAACTTTCCCTTATGAAATTTATTCCCTATTTATGTATGTAGGCCTATCCATATGCTGTGTCAGCTGTTTATTCCATTTTGGGGGTATTTTGTGAACACCTTTCAGCAATTAATAGCAACTACTTCTGACTAGTTTACAAAATTCATGCATTTGCATATGAAAAGTTGTATACTGAAAATAGTTTGCTAGCAGATTGAGCCAAAACAGCGGGGAGCCTTAACCCCTTAGCGAGGGAAGCTTTAGCCCCTTAGCGAGAGGAACACAATGGCCAGTACGCGAGAGGAGCATAATGAAGCTAGTCCGCCACGGACAATAGGCATAATTTATAGGCTATTTCAGCTGTAGCCACCAAGGTCTGAATAACGTATAAGGCAAGTCGACAGACCTTTGCCTAAGGTGCTGCATTTGGCCTACTTTATGTGCACACTCGGGATTCTGTATGCTAATATTTGATTCTGCATTAAATGCATCTGTGCAGACCACTGTGTTTGTTCAAAACGGAGTGCTCTACACGATCTCCTTTCTGTAAAATTGTCACAACAGAATCTCCCTATAGAAAGTTTGTATCTGACCTGTCAACAATATTTACCCATGCAGCCTGTGTAAAAGGAAAGTGAAGCCACGATTAAGCAGATTTTACCAAAGAACTTCATCAAACAATGTGTGAGCCAAAGTGCCAAACCCATGTAATGTAAACAAGCGTACCTGAAGATATCATGTAGCTGGGGAACGGACATTATCCCCCCGGACATTATTCCCCCGATTTTAGCTAGGACATTATCCCCCGGACAAAATCCCCCTCTGTGTGGTGCTTGTATATATGCTTGTATGAATGTATGCATGTATGTATTTATGTATTCATGTATGTGTATATGTATGCATGTATGTATGTAGGCATGTATGCATGTATTTATGTACGTATGCATGTATGTATTTATGTATGGATGGATGGTTGTATGTACGTATGAGTGTATGTATGTATTTATGGGTTTATGTATGTATGTATTTAATAACTATTTATGTATGTATATATGTATGTCTATTTGTATATAATATTATGTATGTATATATGTATGTGTGTATATATGTATGCATGTATATATGTATGTATGTATAGATGTATGTATGTATATATGTATATATGTATATATGTATATATGCATGTATATATGTATATATGTAGGTATGCTTATAGGCCGAGTGCTTATATTATGCATGTATGTATATATGTATGTGTCAACCCAATCCTTCCGTTGACAATCCTTCTGATTAAATCCTTGTTCTCTTCGTACTTAACGCCTATTTAACGTTCACCTTTTGAACACTAATTCTACGTATAAGTATAACCTGAATTAATCAGCAACACAGTGTAATATCTTTTCAGTTTAATAAGAAACAAACAGACAGAACTCAATTCGATTACAACTCAACTAGTTAGCCACACTACTATAGCGAACACACTCGAATTCAAACTTCTCTAGTCAGCATAATTCTTCGCGCCTCTTGACACACCTGTCTTCTGTGCGCATAAGCGAACTCTAATAATATACATATAGCGCGCCGCTGCCGATATCGGCCGGCCGCGCGTGTCACTAAGACTAAACGTTATACATCTATCATATATACATATACACGTGAAACTAAAGTAAGCGCACTAAATATATACGCTAAATATCTCGCACTGCAAAACTGTACACAAAACTCAGTTCATATTACCTCCTTCCTTTTTCTGGAATTGAGCAAATTAAATTTCAAAATTTGCGAAATTACCATAATACATGAAACATATATATATTTAACTAATTAATGAACAGTCTTACGATTACTTATAACCTTGACAAACAATCAGCAATAATATTCAATCTGCCCTTCTTGTACTTCACCTCAACATCAAAAGTTTGTAAGGCTAACGCCCAACGCACAAGTTTAGCAGACTTAGACATTGACTCAGTCAAGTATGTAAGAGGATTGTGATCAGTAAAAATGAAAATTTTCGATCCAATTATAATTTCTTTTAACTTGTTTAAAGCCCAAACAATAGCATAGGCTTCCTTTTCCACAGTAGCCCATCTCTTCTGGGTATCAGTTAATTTCTGACTGATAAATGACACAGGGCGTTCTATTCCCTTGTCGTCCATCTGTGTTAAAACAGCACCGACTGCAAAGTCACTACTATCGCAGTACAAATTGAATGGTTTTCCCACTTCAAAAACATATAACACTACTTTGGATCGCACAGCCTCTTTAAGTAAATCAAATGCTTGCTGATGTTCAACAGTCCAATCAATCTTATCAGAAACACGTTTACTAGTTAAATCAGATAAAGGTTTCGCAATCTGTGCAAAGTCCTTAATAAACTGTCTGTAATAATTAAAAAATCCAAGCAGTTGCTTAACTTGCTTCTTAGTTTCTGGGATCTTCAAATTAGTCAAACTTTCAATTCTGTCTGGATTCATCTTTATCTTACCAGACCCAACCACATGACCGATAAACCTTACCTCACTCTTACCAAATATGCATTTTTTCAAATTCAAAGTAACGTTATGCAATCTCATTTGCATCAAAAATGCATCTAGATGCTGCAAGTGAACTTTCCAACTGTCAGAATGCACAGCAATGTCATCAACATACGGTTCTGCAAAGTCACTTATAGGCTGTAAAACTAAATTTATCGCCTTAACAAAAGTTCGGCCTGAATTTATCATTCCAAAAGGAACACGAGTAAATTCATACAGTCCATTATGTGTTACAAAAGCTGTCTTCCATTGATCAGATTGTTTTACAGGACAAGTCCAATAAGCACTTCGACAGTCCAAGATGGAAATCACATTAGACTTTCCAACTTTGTTCAAAACGTCTCTGACAATCGGCATCGGATATTTACAATCCACTGTGAATGAGTTAATGTATCTGTAGTCACAGGCAAGTCTTAAAGATCCGTCTTTCTTTTTAACAATAACCAAAGGGCTTGCCATTCTGCTCGATGATGGTTTAATAATGTTTGTTTTTAACATTTCTTTGATCTGACGTTCCACTTCTGATCGATAAATCAAAGGAATTCGGTATGCTGCAAATTCCTTTTCACGAAATCCTGGTTTTAGTTCAATTTCGTGTTCGACCAATGTACATAATCCAGGTTTTTCTGAAAATCTGTCACAGTATTTGTTCAAGACTTTCAACAACTGTTCTTGCTGAGTTACTGTTAAATGGCTAATTTGTTCAGGATCGAGGTTAAGTGAATTCTTGTCATCTTGAACCTCATTCCTCATTGGTAATTCAACCACTGAACCAAAATCTTCATCTTCTTCAACGATTAGACCACAACTTAATGCTCGAGTAACATATTTTCTGATCTTGTTGGCGTGAATTATTTTTCGACCATTTTCACCCATATCGACTAAATAAGAGTACTTTGATCTTCGATGTATGATCGTACATGGACCATGCCATCGAGAAATAAGTTTGTTTGTTGACGTTGGATACAAAACTATGACTTTCTCACCAGCTTCAAATTCTTTGTGCTTTGCTCTCTTGTTATACTGATTCGTGTATTGTAATTGCTTTTCTCGAGAGTAAGATTCTGCAAACAATAATGCTTTCTCCATATTTTCTTTGAGTTCTTTCAAATACTTTTCTGGTTTAACTCCAACATGAGGTGGTAAGTTTATTTCTCTAGTCCAACTCTCTTTTAATATTGCCAATGGTCCTCTCGGAATTTTCCCATAGACAAGCATATATGGTGATACTCCAGTAGTTGCATTCGGCACTTCTCGTAATGCCCACACTGTGAAAGGAATTATCTTATGCCATTTCCTCGGGTTGTCTATTATCACATGATGGATCATCTTTTTAAATGTCTGATTCCATCTTTCTACTAATCCAGCAGCCTCTGGGTGTCCTGGTGTGTCGAATCTTGGACTACAGCCCATTAAATTGAGAAATTCTCTTGTCAAACTGGCTGTGAAGTTCGTTCCTTGGTCACTTGTGATCACTGACGGTACACCAACGTTCATGAACAGTTCCATCAATGCTTCACACACAGCCTTCGCTGTCAGCGATTTCAATAAGAAGATTGTAGGCCATCTGGTGCACGAGTCCACAATGCATAAACAATACTTGTGACCTGCAGCAGATACTGGATCGATCGGGCCAACGAGGTCCATCGTCATTCTCTTGAAGGCGACCTCTTCTCTTGAGACCGGAGTGATAGGCACTCTATCCATCACCAGACTCCTTGCCTTTAGTTGACACTTCTCGCAAGACTTACAAAATTTCACAATGTCTCTTCTCATCTTTGGCCATACAAAAGATAATTTTATTCGTTCTCTTGTTTTCTCTTCTCCTAGATGTCCTCCAAATACCGATTCATGTGCCAATTCCATCACTTTAATTCGTCTCTCTTTTGGTAACACTAGTTGATATATCGTCTGGTCTAATATCTGATATTTCTTATGCAATAAACCGTTGATCACACAGAATTCAGATTCTTTCTCTTGTGCTAACTTCCACCACGGCTTCAACGATTCATCCTTTCTCTGTTGCTCTTCGAACTTCTTCGAATCGGCAATCTGCACCTTTTGTTCTTCATCCATCTCTTCATCTCTATACAAGTCTCCTATCCCCACATCACATTCATTGTCTTCTTCAATTTCATTTAATGTGCCATTCTCGCATGCAACCATCTCTTGCTCATTCATCTCTGATGTTACACCATCTCGCGATAAGCTTCGTTGCTCATTACTTTCGTTTTCCTCATCACTTGAACTTTCAGTTTCACTCTTCTCATCAACATCTACCATTTCCTGTTTCCGACTCTGCGCTCTCGTCATTACATTTGCTCGTACACTCACATCTCCTTGTATCGTTTTAATTTTCATCTGTGGTACGGCTTTTAATTCGGCAATTATCTCTGGATGCAACAAGAATCTTTCTGTACTGCCCATCTTTGCAATACTAGCACACATCAAAGTGACATAAGGTGTAAGTGAACACTGGATTTTACGCGGAAATCCCTCTTCTTTCACGTCACTACCACACAGTCTAACATCCACTTCCACTAACTTCGCAGGAATGGCATCTCCTGCCACACATTGCAAATTCACTTTTCCAATTTGTTCCACCTTCATGCCTTCCAGTAATTCTTCACTAATCACCGGAATTTCTGCTCCCGAGTCGCTCAGTGCTTTGACTTTCACTGGCTCTTTACCGTCTACTCCACGAATTTCGACCTCGACATATTGCAAGAACGATTTCTTCAATATTCGACTGTCATCTTTTCCTATAACTTCTCTCTGAATTTCAGCATCCAATAGAATTTCTTTTTGAATACCACATTTCATTACTGACTTTACTTCAGTTTCTTGGTTTTCTTGACCCGTGGTTTGATTACCTGTATCACTAACCACTTGAATCAAATTCACCCTTGTGTGTTCTTGATTTCTGCTAGAACTAGCTGCTGCCACTGGAACTGGACAAAATTTAACCAAATGTTTATCTGAACCACAGTTGTGACAACGCTTCACAACCATACCTCGTTGTTCATTTCCTTCATTTCTCTTATACTGCGTAAACGATGTGTTGCCTTCCCTCTTGGCAAACGGCGCTGACGATTTGTTAAATCCCTGACGACCAAACGTCACTTCTCTGGTCTCATTGGGTACAGGGACACTAGCCTTGACTTCTTTACCTTTGAACTGACTCCCTGTTTCTGGATTACTTTTCCACTTTCCACTCTGGCTTTGGTTTACGGAACGTTGAGAAGGATAACTGTTTATATTTGGGATCGCAAACCCAATTCGATTGTTTACATGAATGTCTGCTAGGTCTGCCACTGCACTAGCTTGGAGACAGTCAGTTCCTTCCTTCGACAATACAAACTGTAGTGGACCTGGCGGTAAACATTCTTTTAGCTTATCCGCTACCAGCAAATCAAAGAGCGTATCATACTCTTTGTTCACGTTTCGACTTCTCACGTAATAGTTTAGCAAGTTCTTCAGTCTTGCCGTAAACATCGTATAAGTCTCTTCTGTTGTCTTCCTAGCATCCACAAATCTGGCTCTGTATTCTCTCGAAGTCAATTTAAATTCTTTTAATAAGTGCTGCTTGACTCTATCATAATTGTCTAGATCATCGAATGACAATCTATTCAGAACGGTTCGAGCTTTCGGCGTCATCAATGGTAGTAATAATTTCACCCAAAACGGCTTCTCCACAGCAAAGCTACGAAACGCGTTCTCGACTGTTTCAAAATATAATGGCACCTCCATCATATCAGTTGGCATTTGAGGCAATACATGCTTCATTGCATCACCTATTTTCTTAATTTTTGACACCAAAGTTTCACTTTCTTGCTGTTTCCTTCTTTCAGCTTCCCGTTCTTCTCTCATTTGCGTTTCTTTCAATGTCAATTTTGATTTCTCCAGTTTCAGACGTTCTTGTCTTTCTGTCTCTGCCTTTTCCAAACTTTCTTTCTGAAATTTGAGTTCTTCTTGTCTTATCTGTTCTGCGCGTTCCAACTCTAACGTTCGCGCTTTTTCTTTTTCTTCCTCACGCATTCTCTTTGCTTCAATCTGTTGCTGACGTACCTCTTCATCACTTTTTCTAGCTTTTTCAAATTCAATCATCTGCTCCAATCTTCTTCTTTCAGCATCTTCCCTATCTCTTTTCAACTGTTCTAACTGAATCTCAAACTGATTCTTTTGCAATTCAAGTTCCGCCTTACGCACTTGTTCTGCTTTATCTTCTCTCTCTCTCTGCAAGCGCAATTCTTCTTGCCTTGAAAGTTCCGTTTTCTCTTCTTTCTCTCTCTGCAGACGCTCTGCTTTCTCTTCTTTCTCTCTCTGCAAGCGCAATTCTTCTTGTCTTGCAAGTTCCGTTTTCTCTTCTTTCTCTCTCTGCAGACGCTCTGCTTTCTCTTCTTTCTCTCTCTGCAAGCGCAATTCTTCTTGCCTTGCAAGTTCCGCTTTCTCTTCTTTCTCTCTCTGACGACGCAATTCTTCCTGTCTTATCTCTTTCTCTTCTTGTCTCCGTTTCTCCTCCCTATCTTCTTTCATCATCATCCACTGCATCAACATCTCCATAGACATAGGCACAGGAGGTTTTTCAATAGCCTTTTCTACGGCACCGCCAACGGCACCTTCTTCTTCGACTTCTTCTTTAACCCACACTTCAGCGAGTTCATGTATCATGTCACCACGTGACATACCTTCTAATTGTTCTTCCTTAAAACCGGCTTTCAACAAACGCTGTTTTAGCCTCTCCGTAGACATCTTCTTAATATCTGCTTGTCTTTCAGCACTTAGTTTCTCCATCTTACTTGTTTACTTTAGTGATTTCTCTTTTCAAAGAAGTCACGGTTTTTCTTGGTGTGTGAATCGATAAACAAACGGGATTTCTTTTGTATTTGTTCGTGAAAAACAACGAAATTTTTATACCGATTCTCGTGTTCCACCGTCGTTGATATCGTAAACTCGTCACACAGCACACAACGCGTAGATTCTTCTAACACCGTCGTAGATTCTTCTAACACCGTTGTAAATTCTTCAATCACCGTCGTAGATTCTTCTATCGCCTTCGAAGAGGTGATAACGTGAATTTTTATCCACTGTGAGTTTATATCCACCGTGAGTATTTATTCCACCGTGAGTATTTATCCACCGTGAGTATTTATTCCACCGTGAGTATTTATCCTACCGCTGCCACCAATAATGTCAACCCAATCCTTCCGTTGACAATCCTTCTGATTAAATCCTTGTTCTCTTCGTACTTAACGCCTATTTAACGTTCACCTTTTGAACACTAATTCTACGTATAAGTATAACCTGAATTAATCAGCAACACAGTGTAATATCTTTTCAGTTTAATAAGAAACAAACAGACAGAACTCAATTCGATTACAACTCAACTAGTTAGCCACACTACTATAGCGAACACACTCGAATTCAAACTTCTCTAGTCAGCATAATTCTTCGCGCCTCTTGACACACCTGTCTTCTGTGCGCATAAGCGAACTCTAATAATATACATATAGCGCGCCGCTGCCGATATCGGCCGGCCGCGCGTGTCACTAAGACTAAACGTTATACATCTATCATATATACATATACACGTGAAACTAAAGTAAGCGCACTAAATATATACGCTAAATATCTCGCACTGCAAAACTGTACACAAAACTCAGTTCACAGTATGTTTGATATATATGTGTGAAATATAGGTTTTTATTTCCTAGCCTGGGGATTATGTCCTACCCCGGGGGGATTCTGTCCGGGGATAATGTCCGGGGGGGATAATGTCCGGGGGATAATGTCCGGGGGATAATACTCCATGTAGCTACCCTTAGAGAGCACTGAATATATAATATAACATGTTTGCATGTACTCATAATGCTATGAAACACCAATTGATAAGCCTACAAATCCATAGCCGTATGTCCTGCAATGTAGGCACAGAGAACCAATCCAACATTGTAGCAATATACCTTCAGCCATGATAGTTTTTCATGTTAAGCATATTTATATGATTTAGCCGGAATCATTTAGACTCTTTTACCCAGAAGCTGTGAAACTGTGTGCTACACTAAGATATAAACTTATGAGGATTTGACATTTTCCTGCTACAGATGTTTTGGTAGCATTAGGGTAACAGAGCCAATTAAATTACTCTGTGTGGTGTCGCTAATGTTATATTGACGTTTTTGGCAGAAACCATGTATTACGAAAACTATGGCTATTTAAGACGATCTGGTCATCTTTCTAGGAGACTTCTCTTTGAAATCTGTGACAGGGCACCTGTTTAT
Source organism: Allolobophora icterica (assembly GCA_963556255.1). Classification (NCBI taxonomy): domain Eukaryota; kingdom Metazoa; phylum Annelida; class Clitellata; order Crassiclitellata; family Lumbricidae; genus Allolobophora; species Allolobophora icterica. The sequence continues at coordinate 8,741,881 of OY744612.1, forward strand.
ACCAGTCTTATTGTCCTCGAGACCAAGGTCTTGGTCTCGAGTGCACTCGAGTTCGTTTTTAAAAGTCTTGCTCTTGGTCTTGAGACCAAAAGTCTTGGTCTTGGTCTTGAGGTTCAAGGTCTTGGTCTTGGTCTTGAGGTTCAAAGTCTTGGTCTTGGTTTTGCAAGACCAAGACCAAGACTTTTGACAATGTGAACAGTCATCTAACAAAACGCAAGAATTTAAAAAATATATCCAATAATTACTAATACAATTGCTTTAGTATTTACACGGCGTGAATGAGGCTTTACTGTTGTTTTGGACAATTATCTTGATTTCAGGTTATTTACCATGGAATGATTTCAAAACAGATTCACGATTTGTACATTTGCATCAAGTGCTTGAAAAGCTGCTCTGTGTGCAAGTGATTTCAGCACCTGTAGAACGTATTTTTCACATGGCAGCATTTTTATGAGGCCCCACAGGTCACGTCTTGGTCAGAAAATTCTGAGCGAATTGTTTTTTTTATAAAATGCAACAGGCATTTGGAATAACATTTCGCATGAAGGACTTTTGTAAATACGAATTCGGAATTCTCTGCAGTCTGCATTTGGAGTTGTTTTTTTAAATTAAATAAAAGACTCGTGTCTTAATAAAAAAATTGCGAGTAGTCCGACCTGACAATTTTCTAGTAGGCTAAGTAATAGAAGTCTGCATATAGTTGTGATTTTGGGTCTTGTTCTCGGTGTTGGTCTTGAGTTTCAAAGTCTTGGTCTTGTTCTTGGTCTTGAGGTTCAAGGTCTTGGTCTTGGTCTTGGTCTCGAGGTTCAAAGTCTTGGTCTTGGTCTTGAGGTTCAAAGTCTTGGTCTTGGTCTTGAGGTTCAAGGTCTTGGTCTTGAGGTTTAAGGTCTTGACAACAAGACTGGTTTATACCGCTTACCCCTTCTTGTATACTAGTGAGTAGTGACACTGAGCCAGAGGCGCCCGCAGACGGACGCACTAGACGCACGTGCGTCCACCCACCAAATCAAATCCACACAAAGATTAGGCATCGCATCGATATTTTTGGTAAACGACAGTCTTGTTGTCAAGACCTTAAACCTCAAGACCAAGACCAAGACCAAGACCTTGAACCTCAAGACCAAGACCTAGACCAAGACCTTGAACCTCAAGACCAAGACCAAGACTTTGAACCTCAAGACCAAGACCAAGACCAAGACCAAGACCTTGAACCTCAAGACCAAGACCAAGACCAAGACCACGACCCAAAAATCACAATCATATCCACCCTATTCCTCAGAGGCGTATATATACATATATATATACATATATATATATATATACAGGGGCGTCTATCCCCCTAAGTCATTGGAGCAACGTCCCTTTTCCCCCTCTTCTTCCCCCCTCCCCGTTCCTTCCTCCCCTAAAATGGTGGCACACACACTGACAGATCTCCCCCCATTTCTTGTATGGAGCATTTGCTCCAAGGTTTCTATGGTGTAGACGCCTCTGTATATATATATATATATGTATATATATATATATATATATATATCAGACACGATTAACCTTGGTATTAACCTGGTCAAACGTAGCCAAACCGTGTGTGTACACACACACACACACACACACACACACACACACACACACACACACACACACACACACACACACACACACACACACATTCTGAGATTGTGAGGGCAATGAGGGTGAGGAGTCACATCAAGGCCACCAGTATGAGAGTAGGTCCATATACGGACTTGACCTACAACTCCACATCCCGATATGACTAAGATGTCAACCATAAGACAGAGAGGGAGGGTGCATGATGTAAGATATTTCCAAGAGGAGTGTAACTGTGGCCCAGATCTTTGGCGCCTGGCCTGCGCACTGATCGCGGGGGTCAGTCTGCCGGGGTTACCTGTGTGGCTGAAAGTCTAACTGCCTGTGACTCAGTTCGTCTGGCTCTCGGTTGACCAGACAAGAGCTATCTATTATTGGCTATGGGCCAGAGTTGCGACCGTTATTGACCGCAATGGCGCGAAAAAATTTAAAATTTTAGGTCGGTCTTGGTCTTGGTCTTGAAAAACCAAGACCAAGACTTTGAACCTCAAGACCAAGACCAAGACCAAGACCTTGAACCTCAAGACCAAGACCAAGACCAAGACTTTGAACGTCAAGACCAAGACCAAGACCAAGACTTTTAAAAACGAACTCGAGCGCACTCGAGACCAAGACCTTGGTCTCGAGGACAACAAGACTGGTAAACGATAATACGTACGGCATGTTAAAGCACTAGATGTCATCTAAATTGAATTAAGACGGGAGGGTACGGGAGGGATGTGCGTCCAATTTTTTGGTGTGTGCGTCCAATTTTTTTAAGCCTGCGGGCGCCCCTGCACTGAGCTGTGGTACCCGTTTGAAAACTCAAGTTTATATTTTATGTGTCTTTAGCGGATGTGCTGGTGTTTACAGGATTTGTCCCTTTCTTCGATCGCTTACTGTCCTAGGATCCTAACGACTTTCATTATGTCCTAGCTTTGTTTAACAATTAAACTTATTAAACTCTGATTCTCGATTACAGAAATGCCAAAATAGAAATGAGCTTTGACAACTGAACTGCAATAGGATGACCTTTCTCAAGCCAAATCAAATCAAGCCAAATCAAATGTATATTTAACAGCTCTTGCTAAACAAATTCTGCTGTGACAAATTCATTATTCTACTAAATGTGAAGCTCAGTCACATATTCTAAGCAGTTGAAGCATTACATATCATGTTAATTAGGGCCTATAGGCCCCTACTAATAATAATTTATTACTTATAATGATAGCACAGTCTTCTTTCAAAAACATTTACAAATGTAACATGTGAGGTCAATAAAATGTTTCGATTTTCAGTGTCATGACAGCGTGTCACATTTCATGTCAGTGTCAAACAGGTTCGCAACTGAGGCGTCTCTTCCTTATTCCCATAATTAAATATTAAATGAAAAATGTTTCAATTTAACAAAAAATACAATTCTGTTCGTCTAGTCTACAGAACGCTTAATCGGCAGAGCATTTGAATATTGCACAGATAAATCTCTTTTAAACCTTAACAATCAGATGACGCAGTTGCCGAGCAGTTAACACGTCGGCTTTTCACATCTGACGCCCAGGTTCAATTTCCAGGCCTCTCAATTGAAATCAACGCAAGACCAGAGATCACATCGTCGTCAAAGTAATTATCAATGGGGCCCGTAGAGTAATGGATAAAAACTGGCGTGAAGAGCTGAAGGTACCAAGATCGAACCCCGTAGACATCCATTAATTTAAGGTTAATTCTGCCTTCCACTCGCTAGGTGGCGGCGGTGGTTAAATGAATAGTAGGCCGTGATTTGGCGCCGTATTTGGCTGCCGCATAAGCAGTTATATTCGACTCCTGTAAAACTGTTATCATGTGCTTCTACTTAATACATGTATGTAAGGCGCCCTGCGTGGCTGCCGTTTCTACTATATGTATGTTCATTGTACAGCGCAGTGCGTTTGCAGGCGCTTAATAAAAGAAAAGATTATTTATTATTATTATAATCTTTGATGCCATCATCGTAAGCACGAGTGCCTCATTAAATCCAACAATGAATTACATAACAATAGACGAAGCAGTTTGTATACTATAGCATGACCGATCTGAGTTTTAAGTTTAAATTACATGATTTATTTTGGTTTTCTTTTTTGATTTGTACAAAGTTGAATAGACTTAAACAGCCATACTTGAATGTTTCCACAGTTGATTTAATTCATGATGATAAGACAGAAAACATATATTATAATTCAAATTCACTAGAATAACAGACTTGCAGTTATGCGGTCCTTACTCGACTTCTCATTTACAAACTTGACAAAATCCTGTCCACTGTTGAAAGCCTAAGCACTGTAATCAGTGAAGGTCAGTTTCAAAGTCAAGTAGATATGACCTCTATAGATATATTACGCGTTTCTTCGGACATTATTGTCTGCATACACATTCGGAATTTACTCAGTACTTACTGTACTTCACTGATTAAAGTCCAGTGCATTCGCCCTGCAAACCTATGTCCATCATAGATTGACGTTTTGATTTGGTCTTTTATTAATAGCTGCACGATTAGATCTGCAGACCAATCTAAAAGTTTGAAATAGGCCTATATAATTACCAAAACCCGTTGCTTTGATCAATTTTTTGTTCGTTTAAAGACAATGGAACTGTGGAACGAAAGGCTTCTTAGCCTTCCGTTTCGAATCGTGAACTGCAAAGCATAAATTCTACTTACTTTCTTGAGCGGTTACGCACAATGCCAGATGGCAGAGAAGAACGACGCAGACACAGAAATTCGTCGACGTCATCGTTGCTTTAACTGAGTTGTTGTCGTCGTCGTTTAGATTTCGTTAGGACAGAGTGTCGCTGCTGTTGATCGGTCGCAAACCAGAATGTATCAGTCACCACCGTCCGATCCGAAGACACGAAATGGAGGCAAACAATGATATCGGCCTTTCTTTATGTACGAAAGAGAGAAGGAGGGAGAGAGACACACACACGGGGAGACAGAGAGAGACAGAGAGAAGGATCCTAATAATCGGACCACGATCACTCACTCGTTTCGTAGTATCGTGTAGGCCTATAATATGCAATAAGTTTCATATGAGTGAACAGGCATTTGTGCATAATATCAACATGCATTCACTTGTGTGCTATATAATTGTTATATATACACACAAAACCTGTATCAAAGGCTCTGTATCTCAGAATATATACATAGGCCTACATATTGTTTAAACATATATATATACGCTATATGTGACAGTTCGCCTCGGGGCAGCAGGCCTTGAATGATAAGAGCTGATATACCTGTATCGCTAAACGCTGGAGCACGGGCTGCGGCAGCGTAGGCCTATATGGGCCATAGTGGCGTCTGTGGAGGTGATCGAGCTGCTCAGGTGCGCTGGTCTTTAGAACGAGAAAGCGAGAGAGACACAGACAGAGGGAGAGAGAAGGAGAGGGGTAGGAGGGACGAATGGATAGTCACAGAGAGGAAGACAAACAGAAGAGCATCGGAGGAGCAGAAGATGGATGAAGACTCGAGCGCTGTCTTCGTCGTCCTATTGGAGGCATTGGTTTATTGGTCCTAGGCATTAATGGTTCTCATTATACATGTAAATCTATCGGACGCTTGACGTAGATGACTTTGGGCGTCTGAAGGGCATAGGGGTCGTCGAGAGAAGAGCATTTGAGGGAGGAAATTGATTAAGTCAGTGAACTCTGAGCCCCGACTGAGCTTTGTCCATCCTTTGCAACCTATGATAGATAATCAATCGGTGCAGTTGACGGTATGGGTGGATTCAGGTGTCAGTGCCTTCTGCCGTCCTTCTGATTCCCAGGTTTTGATAAATAGATGATGTGCTACTGTAAAACCGAATTACTGTAATTAGTAATTGTAATTAGAAAATTTTACATAACAGGTTAATGGTTCGTCGTGGCCACCGACCTATAGGTCCTATAGGTCTATAGGCCGCTAGTCGATAGAGTAGAAGTGTGCGCAGTGGTTAAATTGCTCATCCAGAGGTGGTGGGTCTCTAAATATTTGCAAATAAAAAAATCCTAAATTACAACAGGGACGTCATTTCAGCTTTTTCCAGAGGAGGGAGGCAAAAAAAGAGGTTAAAAAATTTCCCGCGCTCACGCGCGAATTTATTTTCAGCTTTTTCGGTGGTAATTTCTTTTTAAATGCTTTGTGTTTGGTCTACTTGTGCAAAACTGTAAGCCAATGCTGCAAATGCGTCTCTTTTTCTCTTTTTTTTTACCTCTTTCTTCTTCCTCCGTTTCTTTTTTACATAATTTTTTTTCTTTTTTTTTCAAAAATCAGGGGTAAAGCCCCCCAATGACGTCCCTGAATTACAACATGCATGAAACACGACACATCACCGATAATTGAAAGCAAAAACCTTAACAATCAAGATTGAAACATAACAATTATTATTTTACATAGCATGTTACAGAAGACTAGGCTTTGATCGACATGTCAATGCAATAACTTACAAAGCACATAATGAACAAATACCCAAAATTAATATGCAGAGTCTTTGCAGAATTCTTTCAAATTGAACAGCCCAGTAAGCAAAGCAGTCTGACTATAGCCTTAGATCATAACAGATGTAAACCCAGTGAAAAGCTGAAAAATAAGCAGGAGTTTCAATGCTGTCTTTCTGGCAATGCCACAATATGCTGACTTAGAAACATTTCCATACTGCCCTGCATGCTTCTGTGGCTGTGGACGTTTTCTGTTCTTTGCACTTGCCTAAATCTGTTGCACGCTAACTACTACAGGGCAGAAATTTGGTTCGAGGTTTCTGCTCCACTTGTGCCCCCAAGCCAACTCAGCTATAATGAGTACACCGACAGTCCACTGTCAGTGGGAAGACGAGACGGCGAGGAAGAGGACTGGCCACCCGCCCTCATATGCCAAGGCTAAGAAAATGAAGTCACTAACACTTCATACCTGTGGCTGTCTGATCAGGGCTAGATTAATAGCTTAATTTAAGGGACTGCAAGAAAATCTGTTGCAGTATGACGACCCTTAGCAATCCATCCACGTACGATAGCTTTCTTTGCACGCTGGCCAACTTTCTTTTCGACATTATCTGCAGACATGAATGCGCGATAACTATAACTAATCAAATGACGTGCTATTCCAGATTTTCAAACGATTCTAGCTCAGCCTTCCGAAATTCCGCAAACGAGTTATTAATGAAGCAAACTACTGTTATCGCTAGGATGTAGGCCCAAATCTGCTTCTGCTGCCACAGCCTTGGGTTACTACCCTTCGGCAGCGATTATAAAACAGCAGGCGATTTAAGTAAACACATAGGCCCAAGTAGTTTTCTATGATGCTAGTGAATATTGAATCTGATCTTCGGTGGTGGATCTCCCTATTGAGGTGATGGGTCTCCCTGTTGAGGTGATGGGTCTTCCTTCTTAGGTGGCGGATCTCATAATTTGGGTGGTGGGTCTCACAATGCAGGTGGCGGATCTCAAACCAGAGGTGCCGGGTCTCAGATCCGGCGGGATCCGGCTGAATTTAACCACTGAGTGTGCGATTAGGAGGTGGAAGGAGAGAAAACTGACTTACTGGTTACAGGATGCGACGTAGTTGGCAGTAGGGCAAAGGGAGTGAAATGCATGGGAAACTCTTTAAAGGATGGAAGTTCCACTTTCTCTCTACAGATAGAGCCACAGTCAATTGTAGAGCTCGCTGTTTGTCCAAAGGCCACCAATGACAACTATAGCCTCCTCTGTGAAAGATGCCCAAAGACCAAGACAGACTTAGACGCAGAGTGACTCAACCCAAGAAAACGTTAAACTCTGTAAAACACAGATTTTATTAATTCTACTTATTCACTGCATTTTGAGAGTAAAAAAATGCGCTACATAAATATCCATTGCCATTCATATCATGGGAATTGGTAATGGTGACGAAAGTCGTTGCATTGTTCTCTTCGTTCGTTCGTAAATTAGTTTAATTAAAAGATTCATATCTCCGATGTGTAGGAAATATCTAATATATGCGTTACTCCCATTCTCCTGATGACGGCTTGGTTTTGGTGCGCCATCGCCCATCGCTTGATTCTTTGTGCAGTAGACACTTGGGCACAATGAAAGTCACTAGTTAACTTTTAATTAATTAATTATTAGTGATGAATAATTTCGTCATTTCGTAATTTTGAGGGTTCTTGGAGTAATTATGTCTGACACCCTTGGTTTCGATCAGCATATCGATCGAAAATGCTGTGGGTCCTTGTATGCCTTCCGCGTGCTTACTGCCCATGGTCTTCCTGGTCCCAGCCTGTATGATGTGGTGCGAGCTACTACGCTGTCACGTCTGCTGTATGCCGCCCCGGCATGGTGGAGATATGCTGGACAACAAGAAAAAGGAAGGCTCCAGGCAGTTGTAAATAGGCTAATCCGACAGAGGTACCTCCCTGGTGATTGCCCAAAGATCGAAGACATGTGCCGTCTGGCCGATACCCGTCTGTTTTCGGCGGTTCTCGAAGAACCGGGACATGTCCTTCATGGGTCGCTCCCCCCGTTAAGCCAGCGATTTACAGCCTGCGCCCCAGACGCCATGACCGGGTGCTGCCAAAAGCAGACAATCAAATGAAGAAAACATTTATAGTCAGAATGTTATTCACGTATTAATTTATCATGATGTAGGCTATGTATGCTGATGCATGTTCACCAGAGTGCTGTTTGGCAACTGGTTATATTAAAGAATATACTTACCTACTTACCCACTTACTTACTTATCTCAGTCAATAAAAGTCGCTGAAAACAGTGATAACAGACCTATCGCGCGTATGTGTGTAAGTCGGTGTGTGTATGTGTGTGTTGTGTGTGAGTGTGTATGTGTGTGTGCTTGTGTGTGTGGCTAGATCTCTGTTGATCAGGAACTTCACCATAATTTCTGATGTCGGCTGCCTTGTTAACTGCATTATATAAATCACGCATTTCCTTCATTTTGCCAAATGTATGTATGTATGTATATTCGTTTATTCAGGTACATTGTACATTGTACATTGCTGTCAAGGACACAGCAATGTACAAATTGATTGTCGTGATTGTTCAAATGTTATGACTATAGAATCAGAGGATGTCCACCTGAGATTCTATTGAGGCATATGCGAGCAACATAATTATCTAAGATTTATCTACTCGGCCTTGAGCGGCAGCACATTACTGCCCGCTATAGGGTCACTCAGAGAAGGCGGATATAGTGTATTGTTTTTTTATTCTACCTGTCCATGAATCGAACGGCGCCATTTCTCTCAGCTGTTATCTGTCATTTCCTTAACTTCTTTGTTTAGACCCATCTGCTTCCTTCATCCATCATCCAGTCCAGGGTTGACGTATACCGCTTTCTTTGCTTCAAGCTTTCCTTCTGTATATATATAGAACCGTCCTCAGAAGCGAACTTCCACGAAGAATGTGTGACCGATTCAATTCATTTGTTTTATAATCTTTTCAGCTAATTTCTTTAGTTTTCTCGATATCCACATTTCAAACGCCTTTAGGTTCCCAACTTCTGCTTTGCGATTGTCCATTGGTCAGATCCATTGTTACTCTCGATACACAAGGCTTGTCGCCATCTTTTTCTATGAGTTTAGAGTGGTAGGCCTAAGTTCAAAGATTCTGAATTTCGGCAGGAATGAAATTGCAGTAAGGGGACGTTGTTGCCCGAGACCTTGAAGTACTCCTGGATGAGCACGTCAAGGTCTCATCCAGGAGACTTTGAAGTGCTCCTGGATGAGGCCTTGAAACAATCCTACATATATATATATATATATATATATATATCGATGTAGGAGTGTTTCAATTTTCTCTTCAGGTCCTGCTCTATCAAATTGGTGAGAATACAGTCATACCGCGAAAATTTATTATTCGAAACCGCTGCGAATCTTATCCACTCCTTCATTCTGACGCGCCTGCATGGACTGTTATACCCATCCTGAAATGCTTGCTGAAATTCTGTACATGACGGCTTCAGTTCATCGTCACTGTACTGCCTGAATCATTGCCAACCTGCAAAAGTTCTCAATATTTCGAGCCTTATGCGAGAGACACTGCCCTGACGACCGTTTGAGGACAGGATTATCCTAAAAGGAAGAACCTCGAAGGCCCCACAATACATTAGACAGCTGTTTCCAGCCAGCCTGCATGATCAGCGATCGTTGCGTTAAGCGGCCCGTGGGAACTTGATGGACCCAGTGGCGGCGATCTTGTCTCAGAGGTGGGGGGAGGACAAAGTCGGCGATGGTAATATTCCGGAAAGGCCGTTCGATGGCGCTTCCTCGCTGGACAGCCAATAAAAACTTCTGAAAGAAGGAGGTCTCTGGTGAATCACGTCTTACATCTGTTAATCTGATTCTGAATTCAATCAATCAATCAAATTCGTTTATTAATACTTACCGACCCAACTTAGACAAACTAGATTATAGAGAACAATTCTGGGGCCAAGAGTAGGCCTACAGGATTTTGTACTGGAAATAGTCAGTAAGCATTCTTATAAAGGATGCGTGAAATGTAGTTGCGGTCATCTTTGTGCGGCAGGGAGAAGTTATGAGATCTAGTACGAATATTATGATCACCAGTGCTACGAAGAGGGTGGGGGGAGGGTCAGGCCCTGAAGGACATGGTTGGATCCTTACAAACAGCCTTATAAAGACTATCATCGGATGCCTCAGCCATCCGTGCCGCACTGGCCGCATCCGCAGGCAGGAAACCCAACCGGATCGTGCGGTTGATCAGACTTTCGATCCTGTCCCTGTCCCTGTGGGAGGTGAAACCCCACCAAGTAGAAGAGGCGTAGAAGATCTGTGCGACGACAGTCGCCTTGGTGACGTCATAGAGGGACGCTGATGAGAGATCGTGAGAGCGAAGAACTCTTAGACTTAGACCATGCACATAAGGAAGAAGAGTATGTTGTCTAGATATGTTCCCATCCCTTAGATCCGAACGGAGAGCTACGCCTATCTTGATTGTTTCGACCCGTTCGGCACCCGGTATGATCTGTGGAATTCTGCTATTAGTACCATATTTTTTGTCCTTCCTTGCTCCATGTATCGCCGGTCTCCAAGGCGACCGCAAAAAGACATGCGCGCGAGTGATTGTAATTGTAAGAATTGTAATCAAGAACTTATATAGCGCCACTCAAAGGCGCTCCCGACCCGGTTCAGTGTCTTCACTGACGAAAAGAAAGGTTTTCTGGCGCTTGCTGTTGTAGGCCCTACAACAGCTAAACTCCGAGACTGCAGGGCAGAGGCGGCGCTACACCAGGGTGCGCCAGGGCAAATGCCCTGGTAAAAAAGCCTTTGCCCTGGTCGATGCCCTGCCAGAATTTTTGCCCTGTCCAGAATTTGTTCGGGCATATTTGTTATATCCTGAGATATAAATTCACTTAATTAATTCACTGAAATGTTAAAATTTGCTTTACAAATGTCAAAAGCGTTCAGCTTCCAGAGGGCTTCGCCCATCTGACCTCCTGACTATAGACATATATAATATTGCTGGGGGCGACTTATGGCAAGCGCGGTAGCGCGATCTTGGTCACCTTTTAAGCTCGCGCCACCGCGCTCTCCATAAACCGCCCTCTGCACTGGTTACTTAACTTACATGTACTTGTACGACTGCTCTGGCTATGCCCTGGTTAAAAAAAGTGTCTGGCGCCGCCACTGCTGCAGGGGCCGTGGCAGTGCGTATCTGAGGGACCACCAGGTGGCCACGGGCCGACGACCGAAGGGAGACCCGACCAGGTAAATTGGAAACAAGAGTACAAAGGCCCAGAGATACGGCGGCGCAGAGCCAGCAAGACAGTTACGCATGAGGGATAGAACCTTAAATTGGATGTGTTGGTGAATGGGAAGCCAGTGAAGGGAGTCACGGATGCAGGAGGAGATATGGACAAACTTCATGATGCCCCTATAAGACGGGCAGCAGCATTAAGGATGGACCGAAGCTTAGATGCATTAGCAGCGGATGGGCCAATATAGACCACGTTCGACGGTTCGCGTATAGCCAATCCGAGTGCAGATCAGGGCATGGACATTGGACAAGGGTCGTGATCGTATAGGGATGGCGACCGGCACGGAGTTCAAGTAAGCAGTAGACACACGCGCGAGACACAATTCACATGATCAGATAGAGAGAGAGGACAGGGTCCAAGATCACGGACAGAGGAGGAGAAGTGCACATTGGGAAATCTGAGGCGGAGAGACTCAGTATCAATCCTACCAAGCCAAATGTACTGATGATGACGGCGTACTGGTAATGATGAGTGATGATGGCGTACTTCACCACTTTTGTTGCAGTTACGCAGTCGGCGGTCTAAACTGCTCCGATCGATGTCCGAGCTAGGTTAGACAAGCGTAAGTGTCCGCTACTGTCACGTCCCATACCAGACAAAGTCCACGTGATCAAGGAATGAGTGTCATTCCGTCCAGTCTCTTTCCGTCTTCACTTGTGAGACCAATCTATCTATAAATAAATAAATAAATAAATAAATAAATAAATAAATAAATAAATAAATAAATAAATAAATAAATAAATAAATAAATAAATAAATAAATAAATAAATAAATAAATAAATAAATAAATAAATAAATAAATAAATATATATATATATATATACTATACAGCTTTGAATCTGAACACCAGCGTATACCTGCGTTCTAAAGAAAGCCCGCATGTACTACGCATTTACTCATTTCTCTCCATACTTCTCTGTAACACTGCCATGGCATCCTCATAATTATACATTTTAGAGTTGGCCCGAACAATATCTGACAGCATAACAGGTGATCGAAGATCCAATTAAACAGAAGTAGAACGACAGAATATAGAAACCAAAGAGGCTGCATCTTATGAATTTGTATCGGCGAGAGAGGGACACACGAGAAACTATTCAAAGCGTAATCGGAGAAAGATGTTGGGTACAAGAGTTCAACTGTGGTCGATGAAAATGTCAGCGGACATTTTCATCGGCCAGACAAAGACATCCATTAAACCAACCATCGATCAGCACGTAGTCACCTATATACTAAATCTATCGTGAATTATGGCGACATTTACACTACAGCCAACGTGGAATTGATCAACGTGTACAAGAGCTCAATAATTATTGGCCTCTCATTGAGTGACTCTCCGTATACGTCCCGCTCCCATATTTGACTGCGCATAGGCCTACATAAAATTTATACCGATTAGAACAGGGGTGGGCAAGATACGGCCCGCGGGCCGGATCCGGCCCCCGAGGACTTTTCAACCGGCCCTTGACATGTCTTTAATATTAGCATTGTATCTGGCACTTTTATCCGGCCCTACATGAATGTCTGGATCTCTGTACGTAGGCCGACATTAAAACATCTGTTTCTTATTTATTAAGAATCCAGCCTCTAGTCTAGTCAACTAGTTCACTACTCATTCATCAATGTAATTACTTTCTGCATGAAACAAGACCACAGAGTGGGTAGGTTCGGAACTTTGGAAGCCATCTTCACTTAGATTTCATGCCCTGAAAATGGTTGCAATGTTTCCAAGCACCTATATTTGTGAACAGTTCTTCTCAAAGATGAAACTAACAAAATGCAGAAGCAGATGCAGACTAACAAAATAATGACAATCTTTAAAATGAAATTTGACTTCGAACATTAAAGCAACCATACTGGATTAATTGTGTCACGAGAAGAAGTGTAAGATTTCACATTAATCATTAAATATAGCACACCAAGCAAATGGATACGTTGTACTCTAACAGTTCTATGTATTTTTTAACTGAAGAAACTTTTCACATATTTAGTATTTTATTGTAGTGTACAACTGTAGGTAATTAGGATAATTATGTTTTCATCATAAAAATTATCTTCATTTAATTGAACATAAATTTAACCGTAACGGTTATATCGCAATAGTTAGTTTGAATAACATTAATATTGTCTTATTTTCTTGGGCAAATGAATCTGCAAAAATTAGGCCGCGATTGGCATGCGGCCCCTGAGCTGCCCTTAAAATCTTAGGTCGGCCCTCAGTTAAAAGAAGTTGCCCATGCCTGGATTAGAATTTTCTGAACGTGTTCGATAATTTTTGTAAGTAACAGTCTTGGATAGTGTGATTGTGATTTGTGAATAGTCTATAGTAGATCCTAGTTGTCTTTTTGTGAATACGGCTATTCATTTCCCCGGTTTGTAATTCCTTAATCATCTTGGACACAAACCTAACATTATAGTTGACCACATCACCCATGATGGCATCCTCATAATAGTTCATATTTGCAGTTGTCTCGCACAGTCATGCTTCCATATTTTATTACACTATCTCGGCCTCCATGCAGTCTCTCCCTTAGATTCTGCAATCGCTTCTCCTCTAGGCCTACGGGACAGTCACATCGCATGGTCCGGAACGTCTAGATGAATGGCCACGTAAAACGCTTCAGTGTTAATTGTGGCGTAGATTTAATTCTTATAATAATAGACTGGTTTAAAGTGCTCGTTCAGACTATAATTATGTAATTGAAGATAATTTCCCCGCACTTTTCGCTAAAAGAAGTCTTCTCCAGTTCTCCTTACTGATGCAACCGTAATCGTACCTTGATTACAGCAACTTAATTATTCTCGAATAGGCTATGTATTTATTGTGATAG